>JAVSBS010013975.1:234124-245984 GCA_033124195.1 Coracias cyanogaster
GAGGTTGGCCGGGGCTCTGAGCAACCTGCTCTGGTTGCAGATGTCCCTGCTCCCTGCAGGGGGGTTGGACTAGATGATCTTCAAAGGTCCTTCCCAACTTAAACTATTCCATGATTCTATACCTATACTGCCTGCAGTGACTTGGGTTTTCCAGGACTTTTTGCACTGGGACCTTCAGCAGTTATTCCTGGGAATAAGGACATACCCTGTCTGGAGCTGTCATCTTACCCTAGGGACCCAAATGCCATTTCTGAGGAGAACATGCCAAATTTAATTGTATCCTGCGACAATGCATTGCTTTTGTATTGAATATCTGTGTACGTATGCAAAAAGAATACACACCAAGTGAAATGGAATTTGTGGTCTGAGATACTCTTTGTTGTATTATCGAAGACATACTAAATAATAACAATTTTCTGTGTGTGTATATACATGGGTCAATTAACAGAAACTTCAGGGTTTGGCTAATTAGAAGCCCTAGACAAAATCTCAGCTTAGGCAGATGAAGTCCAGTTTGGTGTGATGAGCCTGCCCAGCCTTGTGGGGCTTGTAAACATACAGACTCAGGGAAACATTGATCCAAACAGCAAATTCCTGAGGTACCTGAACTCCCAACACACAAGGCAATCTGTCCCACTGCTCAGAGCTTCAGTCAGACTTCAGTTGGTCTAATTTTATGGAAAATAGTTAAAAATGGATTCCCTTTTTCCACTGTGGTGTGTGCCCTGCTCTGAGATCTGAAGCTCTACCACAAACTGCTCCAGTGAAACTTCCCAGCTGAGTTTCCAGCCTTTGAGAAGAATCTTTCATAAGGCTTCTGCTTAATGTTCAAACTTTTGGAGGGTTAATATTCTCATTGCACTTGAACAATAAAATGGACAAGTAGTTTTTGCTCAAATCAGAAGAAAATGAAATTCTTCCCCAGGCTGGGAATTTGTTGTGAGTTTCCATTAAAAAAAAAAAAAAAAAATCCCCCTCCTTTCTACCAACTAATTCTGAAACTCCTTGAAATAAGGGCTAGTAATGGAAGTGCTGACAGCATCTTAACTAGAGCAGCGTGAAAGGAGTGATATAATAGTTTATTTCAGGTAATGCCATGGTGATTTTTAATTTACATAATGTCAAAAATGCAATATGTGAACTTTCTGAAAGCAAAAAAGTGGTGATAAAAACATCTATTTATTCCTCCTGCCTCCTTGCAGAAATGAAAGAATGAACAATGCCACAAGGAAAAACCTCAAGGCCGTGGTATTTGCATGAAGCATGCTACACATAATGTACCCTAGAAGTGTTTGAAAGAGAAGCTGACCCCGTATACTTACTCTTGTCTCAAATCATTTGCTTGTTTAATAGCTTAACATTTGCAAAATGATGTTTAGATTCTTTTCCCTTCCTAGCATTAAAATAACTGGTACATAGTGATTGTGAACCATCTGTGGAGGACTTCCAGGTCCCAAAGTCAACTCTCATAGTGGTTCAGCATGTCCTGGGTGTGGCTGCATGAAGTGTGCTGCAAATAGAGGAGCCTGTGGGCTCTGGGAGCTCTGCTGGAGTCTGGGGGCTTGCAGATTTGAGGGATTTTTAGGGACTTTAAAAAAAAGTCTTTTATTCTAAAAAAAAAAATAAAGGTCCTCATTCCTGGAACAAGGCATCCATGTGGTGTCCTCCAGTCCCCAGCTGTGCCGTTGCGATCGACTCTGGGTCCAGAGTCACATGTGTTCCTTAACAGGCTTCCTTCTGGCCATGGACAGGTGGGCAGAGGTCACCCTGGGAGCTCAGCCATGCCCTGTGCTGGTGCATGAAGGCATTGCCTGAGCGAGTGGCAAGGGGACACTTTGCCCCCTGCCTTGCCCCACGCCCTTGCGCTGGTGGCTGTTTGGAGGACCATGGCTGTCCTAACCACAGGCTTACTCTCAGATCATGCCGGAGGTTAGTAGTGAGTTTGCTGTCCACCCCGAACTCTGCAATAGTATCACCGGAGTTACTAAGAGGTTGCTGCAAACAGAAGATCAACCAGCTCCTTCCTAAAGAAACTGAAGAGTAGATCTATAGTAATTTCCTGCACAAAGTTATTGCAGAGTAACAGTATAACCATTATTCTAGGGGAAAAAAAAAAGCGGTTTGGTATATAACCAGGCCACTGAAATCCCAGTTCAGAGTTGCTGGTATTGAACCAGTCTGACCATCTTCTGGGACTGGAGTTAACTTCTATGGCCCCCTTCTGTTAGTAGAGCCCCATCAGACACTGCTTGCTTATAGATTATTGTATTTCCTCTAGGAAATAGGGCTTGAAGCTCGCTGTGGCAGGCATTGCACAACTATAGAAGGAGCAGGTCCTGTGCCAAGGACTTTACATGGAGGGGAACCAGGACATGTAGGGAAATGGATGCGATGTCACCAGCATCTCCCAGGAGCAATGCAGGAGTCTACCTGTTGGTATCAGGGTCTCAGACCAGAATTTTGGAGATTTTCAACGTGTTGAGTCCTTGTACCAGCTTGTACACCAAGGGTAAACTCCAGCTTGAGCTATTAACACAACCCAGTGTGACATGAGAGCTTGCAGCCACTAAAGCAACCTAGTGTGACCAAAAATTCCTGAGAGAAGTTAATAGAAATCCTGCATGATAAAAGAATCCCCAGAGTAAGAGAATCCCTTGTGACAATATTATACTTTGAATATCATTCATAAAAATAAAACAAACGAAAGGAAATTGTAAGGTCCAGGATACCATAAAATATTAGTTTGGATAGAGACACTCGGAAGGAAAATTTGCTTTAAATCTGTGTAACCACCTTGAAGCCTCACACATTTACAGTTTTATTCTAGCACATTAGTGAGATTAGTACATGGCTTTTTTTTGCAATTAAACTGCATATTTTATCACTTCTTCTATTTTCATGCTATATAAACTTCCAGGAAATTACAGGCCTGTAAATGTTGCCAGAGCCCTGCCACTGTGAGAGACAGAAGAACAGACAGAAGCAGTGTGGGTGGCTGCTTCCTTTTTTCCCTAATTGTGTCATTAGTCAATAACACCAAACCTTTGTAGAGGCAATTGTAGGATTAGGACACGCACACAGAGGGAAGCTCGGAGCTCAGATTTCTGCAGAGAGCTCTGTACCTGTAGTCACAGATTCTTTCCAAAGAAGGTGCAAAACGCGTCTCCTGTGTTACGGGAAGCAGATGGCAATGGCAGCACTGACAGTCTCCTAGTGGAGACCTCACTGGCTAAATCCTCTCCTTTGATGTTAGGCCAGGTCACTGAGGAAGAACTTTCTGTTCCTCAGTCCTTATGCTTGCTAAGTGCAAAGATGTGCTTCCTGTTTCTGCCCATGTCCTCACATGGCTGTTCTCCTCCTGTGCTGAGCATCAGCTTATGCAGGCATGTCTTCTGTTACCACCTTTTATATTGCCTGTGAGTTTTCTGTCTTCCTCAGACATTCATTTCTAGTGACCCCTTAATTTACATCGGAGGTGAACATTTCTGTATTGCAACAGATGTGAGCGTTCGTGCTTGCCGTGCTTTTTAGGGCTTGGTCGTACCGACTGCAGCTCAGCCTTTCCTGCTTGGACTGCAGAGCAGGTGAATGTGCTTATTTCCTGTTCTGCAGCAGCCACCAATGTTTTGGAGAGTGCAGGAGATCAGGTATCTCCCCATGCCAGCCTTTTTCTAGCCTTTTCACCTGCTCACTGCAGAGGGGGTTGGACTAGATGACCTTTAAAGTCCCTTCCAACCCAAAACATCTATGATTCTAGTCATTAACTCTGAGTATTGTGCTGGACCACACCTGTCCTGGAGAGAAGAGCAACCCTGGAACTTGTTCACCATGTTGATCTCTGGGTCCTAAACCCCAGACACTGTCAGAGGTACCATCCGTCTCATCCAAAGTGCTTTCAGGCATGTAAGGGGGGTTTGGGCAGTTCTACCAAGTCATTCGCTGTAAAAAGACAGATAATGCTCTCAGCAGAAAGGGATGCAAACAAGAAAAGGGCAGATGCCAGCATTTCCAGAGATCAAGGCACCTCTGTTGTAGGAAAACAAACAATAGCTGAGCTTTAGGCAAGGTTTGAGTAGCTTTAGAGTCAGTCTGGAATCTGATCCACTCAATCCAGTGCTGCTGATGCCTCTAGCATCATAAACTCCGATTCCTTAAATGTCAGTTTGGAAGGTGAACAGATGGGAAGTGGAGCTAGAAATATATAATCATGTTAGATTTCTTTTAAGAAAAATTCTTTTTTTAAAAGTTCTTCCTTGCCAGCCCTTATCTGCCCTGTATTCTCTTCCTTGCACTCTTTTAAAACCGAGTTCTGATCTGGTGCACTTAAGCAGATCTTTGTCAATTCAAGCCAACAGCTGAAAAAGTTCCAACTGAAGGAGCGCTGGGCATTTCACGGAGATATCAGGAACATTTCACCAGGCTCACTCAGCTGCAGCTCTGGGTTCCTTCCTGAGCGCAGCCCTTGACGCTGACCCAGTAGTAAGCAGGCTGCAGATGCAGTCCTGTCTCTGACACAATCAACAGCTTGGGAAGTGCGAAAGCACCAAGAACTGAAAGCAGAGCATTCCTCATGAGCCACAGATTTGCTGAAGAATCTCCAAATAATGTGTAAAAATATCTGTGGGCTTGTGTATGTAGCCAGGAGGTGGCTTGCTTTTAAAACTGTGGGCAAAGCCGTTGCATGTAGATGATGAGCCTGCAGATTTTGGGAAATAATGGGCAGAACACGGACTTTTGCTTCCTGACAGAGGCAATACCCAAATTCCTTCATTTTATCAACCTACATTTTCTAAACTAACAAGTGATTTTTTTTTTTTCAGATGCTAATGCTTCAACAAACCCACAGCTATATAGCCTAAAGAGTAGTTTCTCAGAGAAAAACCTATTGATCACGTTGCACAGGAGCTTCTCCTCCCATGTTCTCCGCTAACAGCGGTTGTGCCTCCTCCAGAGCTCCTCGTAGATCCAAGATCAGAACCACCTACTGCATTAGGTGCTTATGTGGTAGAGAGAGGGAAGGGCTGGGAAAAGTGTTCCGTAGTCAGCAGGTCATCGCTCGAGGGTCACATCCTAGCCTTGACTTTGTACCATAGCTGTTCTGCCCCAGCGAGATTTGCTGTGCAAGTACCTGCCGATCACAGGAGTCAGGTACCCATCAAATTCTCATGCGTGCCAGACACAGGCACCTTTCTGCAAACAGAGCTGTGCAAAAGCCTTGGAAACAGGGCAGAACAAACGTCTCTGGGTTCACACCCCTTCTGTGGAGCAGCCTGCAGCAGAACCAGCGTGCTGCCACTGCTGGTGCAGAGAGAGGTGAAGATGCACCACGTAGAGATAAAGCCAAAATCCACAAATATTTTTTGGGTATTTAACTCCTGCTTTGTCTGGGATGAGGGCAGTCTTGCATACCAGACACTGGTTAGCACCACAAAGTCCTGCTCCGTCTGGTGTCCTGAGCTGGCAGTGCTGTGGGACATCAGTGAATTGCCACTGATGAAAGACTCTGTAGCTCTGCAGTAATACTTGTGATGTTTATTTCCCTTCTACTTTGCACTACAAACTGGTGGACATGCCAAAGGATCTTCTGGGAATACAAATTTCCCACTCTCCCTTTGAGTAGATAACACAAACCCTTCCACCCCATCACAGGTTTAGCCTCTTGTGGCGCCCAAGCCCCCCAGATCCTCCTGTCTCGTGTTGTTGAAGCTACTTGGAGAGACAACTGGAGATGGGGATAAATAATGTCATTTGTATAATCCGGTCTCATTTGCAGTTTGAATAACACACTCGTCTCCCACCAGCCTACCTGTGTTCAGAAAACTCGGTTCTGCGGAGGGGTTGGTTGTGGGGGAAGGTTGTTGGGGTTTTTTTTTCTTTTTTTCCCACTGATTTATGTCTCCAGGGAAATGAGTAAACCATTACAGACGAACGTGGCATAGAAGAAAGAACATATGCTGTACATGCATTTAAATAGCATTTATCTTACTTTTCACTGACGTAGTGGTGAAATATGTTCTCTTTGCTTTCAAATTTTAGGGACGAGCAGATGGTAGAAAGCTTAGTTTTGGGTATTATGTCCATCAAAATAACCTGTATTGCAAGTACCTCTTACTATAATTGGGGATTTCAGCTGCAGTAGAATCTGGACTCTAGGAAAAGTCCCCGACAGAAGTAGTACTCAAAAAAAGGGCTAAATATTGTCCTATCTATATATTGTTTCTTTTCTTCTGAAAAAATAGAGTTCTTCAGTGGTGTGATATGAAGCACATTCACCTTCTTGGCCCTGCTTTTGTAATGCATGGAGTAAAACCAGAGGAACCCAGTTTCTGATCTGACTCCTACCTCTCCCCACCCCAAAAAGTCCGAATGTATTTGGTCCAGCACCTCAGATGATGAAAAAAAAGGAAAATGAAAGGTTTTTTTGAAGCTTCTCTTTCAAAAACAAAAGCCTTAACAGGCCCAAGAGTGTCTCATCTATTTTATCAGTGTTTGGATAGTCCTTAAATCTGGAATTCCCAATGCAAAATGACTTTGGACGCATGTTCTGCCCCAGCCACCCTGGTCCGGGTAACACGTGTTGTACCAAACATGTAGGACTTGAGGGATTCTGGCATTGTACGAAAAATCACAGCCAAACACTGCAGAGTAAGCTCAGTCCTTTGCTTAAAGCACTGCAGAATGGGTAAGCTTGGCCCTGGAATTAAATGAGCTTTTTGAGGAGAGGAGGATTGTGTAAAATAGATGTTTATCCCATCTCAGCATCATGGGAAGCTCGTCTGTGTGCCTCTAGGAAGGAAATGCTCGTGTACTGCTGTGTTTGGATAGACACGAGAATGATCTCATTACGGGTTTAAATATAGGCAGGCAAATTCTGAAACATTCAAAAGCTGTCTTGCACAATTATAGAGGATTTTGGTTTGGGGATATTTTTTCCTCTTGGTTTGGTTTTTTTTTTTTTTTTTTTTTTTTGAGTTAGTATTTTTGTTGTTGTGGGTTTTGTTTTGGTTTGGGCTCTGATCTGTCTGTTCTGCTCCTCAGCACTTTTCCTGGTTCACTGCCTCAATCTCTAGTCTTTGGTCGCTGCGTGTTTTGCATGAATTTAATACCTGGTCAGCATTATCCCGGCTTTGTGGAGGAGGGTTTCTTACGCTGCCATTTCACTCTTGCAGCTCAGACTCAGGTTAATTGCACAGAGGGGATCTTTGAGCAATGTGTTTAGGGACTTTAAAAAAAAAAAAAAAAAAATTAAAAAACAGAGCTCCAAGAGGGGAATGTATGATTCCAGCCACCTTGCTGGAAGGTTTCCCAACGCAGCAGCATTGAAAAAGTCACCATTTGCCAGTAAAAGCTGCAGAGTGGCAACAGTGGTTTGGTCTTTTCTCCCTATGCTTAGAAAATGAAAGAAGCGCTTCAAAGGTGCGGAAAAATAGTTATGGGAAACATACTTCAGACACATCCCGCAGTTCTAGAGATGTCAATCGTTTTAGTGCCAAAATTATCATGTACAATGTCCCTCCCATTATTTTTCCTCCAGGATTTTTCACTTGAGAACTAAAAAAAAAAAAGTGATGGATAGTTATCTGCATACAGAGAAGTAATCCATATTTTATTTACCTACATAAATAATTCTTTTATTTAATGTAGACTGTATCTCACATGTGGGCCCTGTCAGACTGAGCACTATCGTTCTGCTTTTATTTATCTATGTACACTGAAGTGTGTATTTGTTTAAATTAAAACTGGGGGCTCAGAGACCCATAAAATGTTTAAACATGAGCACGGTTACAAATTGTCTGGTGTGTATTTACCACGGCCCCCCGCTGCTTGATACGGAGTTACTTAATTGTGCTTGTTTGCATCATCTGTTCTATAATGCTAACAGCATTTTTTTCATGTAGCAGGAGCCTGTGTTTTTGCATAAGGAGGAGATTATTTTTAGTCTGTGCTCGGGCAGGTGAAAAATGCTGAGTTTGATATTTTTCTTTTTTTTTTTTTTTTCAAAAGGAAGAAACATTTGTTCAGATTTCATATAATTAAATACTGAAAATGTTTTGAGAGGGATTTTCTTTTTCCTGGGGAAAAAAAGCATGAAATTTTGAAACAAAATGCAGAATTGTCAAATCTTATTGCACAAAAAGATAGTATCAGTTTTCATCTTTTTTTTTTCTCTACTGTGGTTCTGACACCATGAATAGATGTTTTAATTTAGAATGATTCCTCTTTGTGGTGTTTTGGGTGGCTACAAATGATACTGCACCAGATTTTAATATCCTTTAAGGATAATACATTTAAGGGCAGAGGGCAGGAACCTACACTTCAGAATTTAGCTTCTCTAAGGGAGGTTTTCCATGGATCCTTGATTTACTTTTAAATAAGCCTGCACAAATGGTAAGGATACCAGCTTCTAGTGCTTCTCTGGGCCAGGAGATGTTAATTAGACCAAGGAGGATATACATACATATATATTCAAGTCATAAAATTCAGCAGTTTGGCTCAGATTTGGCCGGCAGAGGCTCTCACCAAGCACACCACCTCTTTCAAAAACGCACAGGTCAAGCACACTATGATGTATGTTCAAAGGATAGAAGGATAAAAGCTGAAGCTGTTTACAGAAGTCTTTGGCAGCAAGACTCCAAAATCAGGGGGACTGTAGCGTGCTTCCAAGTTCTAATCCTCTTCCACACTGGATTTGCTGGTTTGGAGTGTGTGTAGCTAGGCTGGTGTTCAAGCAAATCCATGCTTGCTCTGTCTGGAAAAAGAATCATAGAATGACTTGGGTTGGAAGGGACCTCGAAGATCATCTAGTTCCAGTCCCCAGCCATGGCAGGGCCACCTCCCACTAGACCAGGTTGCTCAAGGCCCCATCCAGCCTGGCCTTGCACACATCCAAGGATGGAGCATCCACAACTTCCCTGGGCAACCTGTGCCAGTGACTCACCACCCTCAGACTAAAGAATTTCCTTCTAAGGGTGTGACTTGCGTCATTTTGATAGACACATTTGCTTTGGAAAAACGTGGTGTAGGACCTAAACTGCAGCAGTAGCACCAGGGAACATAGGGCACAGAATGGCCAGACCTAGAGCCCTGTTGCCGGCTGGTCAGTCTCAGGCACACAGACACGGGCCAGGCAGGTCACCTCCCCTCCTACAGTCTCCCACCTACAAAAAAAAACTGCATGAAGGCATCTCTCTCTCTGTATTTAGTAGTCTCCAAATTTTTCTCCTTTATCAGACCTGTCTGCCTTCACTGCCTTGGAGGACAACAGGAAGCTGATCCCTGCGAACAGTCGTGACACAGTCCAAACGTGCCATTATATCCCCATATAGATCTACAAGTGGTTGTGAAAGACCTCCCAGAAGTACCTGGAGATGTTTACCGACTCCCAGCTGATAGCCAGGCCTCTGCTGCCTCCCCAGATCCACCTCTCCCTCTCTCCTTTGCACAAAGGTGGCTTTATTCTGCAGCTGCTCCTAACTCCAGCTCCAGTACAACCTTTTGACGTGTAATTTTTGGAAGTGATTCAGTCTCTGGAGGTTGAGGGTGGAGGTTATGGCTGTAAAGGGCTTTATAGCAAACACAGCTCTGTGTAGTCTTTGTAACCACATTGCTCATAGTAGCAGGAGTAGGTTGGGGCAAGAATTCAGACGTGAAAGCCCACACTGCACGTTGCCTTGTATTTCATGAGGACCCAGTGTAAATCTACCCTGCTCCACAGAAATTACACTCTTTCACATTTTCTGAGAATAAAGAACCCTGGAAGCAGGAGTTTTTACTTCTACCTGTTACTACGAGTGTGTGCTGTGTTACCTCGTTTCTGTCATTCCATCCAATCTTTTGGGATAAGCAGAATTTTGCTCAAATACTTCTGGACAGGTTTTGCAAGAAGCACAAGAGTTATTAGTTACGTCTAGGTGAAATGGGTAACGCGGTGAAAACACACCTATCAAAAGTTCCCAGATGAAGTGTATCCCTCTAACCCTTCCCTACTGGCAAACCAGATTTTAAGCCTAAACAAATTAACATTGCGCCTTTAAAGAATTCTTATCGCTTTCCTACCTGGAAGCATCTTAAAAACACCTTCTCTTTAACAATTCCAACTGCGTAACTTCAACATGTCAAGGTTATCTATAATTCCTTCATTTCCTTTCAGAAGGGCTTCCTACCTACACACTACATCATGCATCTTTTATTACCACCTTAACGTATTTATAAAATATTGATCATCCTTTCCAAATGGCTTTGCAAATGAAGCCATGTGGCGTGGCACTCCCTTCAATTAGCGGCGTGTTTGTCTGTTTACTGAAATGACCCCGTATTCAAAAGCTGGCCCTGAAAATGAACCTTTAAAATGAGCTTTTGCATATTTTCAGTTCTTGTGCCAATTTTTGCCTCTGGTTATATGCAACACCCTGAGTAGTGTTGTGTTTTGGTGTTTTTTTTTTTAAATTGTTGTTCTGTGAAGTTGCTCTCGGATTACTCTACACTTACTGGGGACAGAATGGGGTTAGTGGAGCTACTCTGGGTTTGGTTTTTTGTTATTTTTTTTCTCCAGGAGCAGAGTGCAGGGTAGACTTAGCTGAGACTTGCAGTAAGGGAGAGCAGGAGAGGATTGCTCTGGAGTTGTTCTGGAGAACTTCGGAACACAGTAAGGTTATTCTCCGTTGACACCAGTAGAGCTGAGCTCTGAATTGAGCACCCAGTGTGTAAATTAACACCTGGAATTAATTTAGTGTCACGCTTGCTAATGAGAAAATAGAAATGCTAGTTTATTAAACAAAGAAACACAACTCAGGAGGAAGAGTAAGTGATGAGGAGAGTTTGTTGAAAGACTCGGCTGCACCCTCCTTCATAAGGCAAGTTTGTTGTTAAATTTAATGGGCTATAGGTGTTGATTGGTGGAGTCATAAAATGAACTGTTAATTTGCTATTCTAAGAGTGGAGAAGCTAAATTATGCAAATTGCTTTTCAAACTAGTCAGTTCCCAGCATACAGTTTAACAAGGTAACGTGGCCCTTTCCACACCACTATTTTTAGGACTTTTCCCTATTGCCATCATTTAACGCTTTGAAGTGCTGCAAGGCTTTGGTTGCCTCTCCTCCCACCGCACCCTCACCACCGCCGCTCCGTTTGGTGCCGCCAGCTCAAAGGGGCTCCCTTTTGTCGCCTGTGTTTGAGCACCTGCCCGGGTGAGGTGTTTAAACTGACAGCCCAAAAGAGGGAGCGGAGCTGGTGGTGTTCAGAGTGACTCGCGGGGAAAGTGAGCGCCCACCTTGGCGAACAGGCAGACTCCAGGCAGCGGCTTCGCCAGGACTAGACTGGGAAGGCGTCAGCAAAATGTTTCCTGCCAGATCTGGTGTTTCCAGTGCAGCTGTGAAAATGTCAGCCCTGGTAAGCTCATGATGAGCACCTGAGCAGATGAACCACACGGCACGTTGGAATCAGCATACGCAGGGCAACGGGTGAGGCGTTTGAGCACGATGTGGTACATAACAAGCGTGTGCCGTGGGTGTGTGACGAGCCATCTCTCAGGATAATGCTGAAACGTATCAGATCTGTTGTGCGAATTGTTGTGGGCTTTTTGTACCACTGATGTGGTGTTGGCACCAACCGCAGTACTGCAACCTTTGAAACTCTGTCCACTATGATACCAGATTTGTGCCAGCTCAGAGCAGGGATCAGTGGACCACGTTGCATGGAATCTCAGCCCAGTGAGGGTTGGAAGGGACCTCTGGAGATCATCTTGCCCAACCCCCCTGCTAAAGCAGGGTCACCCAGAGCAGAGCGCCCAGGATCACATCCAGGCAGGTTTGGAATCTCTCCAGAGAAGGAGACTCCACAACCTCTCTGGGCAGCCTGGGCC